>VDFB02343138.1:0-46327 GCA_007258455.2 Sequoia sempervirens | reverse complement strand
AATCTCCTCTTGATCCGACCTAGAAGATTCAATATTTGTTTATGATAAATAGGCCGACTAGCCTTATGTAGTTATTCTTTTGGGAAATACCTCTGGTAGCTACTTAGAACACTAACAAACTGTTGGCGTAACAACTAGCACCTCTGGAGTAAGAGTTGGTACGGACAGCTATGCACACTACGCAATGAGTGCTCTTCAAATTAGGAGGGGAAGCTCCCTCATTGTGCTTGACAAAAGTGCTTTAAAAAGGAAAGTAAACTAAACTATATCCTGTCTTTTTGTTTCAGCTATAGAGGTACAAGGCTTTCTCGAAAACTGTATACGTTGCAGCTGAGTATTTTCTGGTTTCGCAGATCACTAACTACAACTAAATTACTTAAAATCTATCCAGTTTCCTCAAGAAAAACAGAGCATGAGGAAACGGAGCAAGGATGACTATCTGACGATAAACAAGTATAGATTCTCAACTTGAAGGCAAGGTGGCACATCTATTAGCTCAATCTAAACAAGTTTATTGGGAACAACACTATACGATAAACTGAATACAGATTCTCAACTTGAAGGCAAGGTGGCACATCTATCAGCTCAATCTGAATAAGTTTATTATTCACACACATCACACGATAACCAAGTACAGATTCTCAACTTGAAGGCAAGGTGGCACAACTATCAGCTCAATCTGGACAAGTTTATTGAACACAAAACAGATTTGATCTAAGGAAAGAATTCACCATTATAATTGCATGAAACCCTATGTGACATAACAATTCATCATAATAGTAAAAACGCATGAACAGATACAGAACGAGCAATATTGAAGGCAAGGTAGGCACAGCATATATTTCTCTCTCGTGCAAAAGTTATGTACAAATGAGCAAAAGCTCTTATTTATAGACATCGAAAGGTGTAGGGAACCCTAAAATCACCTTGAGTCAATCTCACAGCCTTGCAATGCATGCAAGATTTATTGGCTGTTAAGCCCTCTAATAAAGTAGAACTATACAGTTAACTGGAAAACTACCATCAGTTAACCGAAACATCTAATCTAAAAATGGACAATTGTGCAAGCATGCACGTCCTTATTGAAAGCAAGTTAACTGGAACACTACCATCAGTTAACGCAAACCCTAAATGAAACTCCAAGTGAATAAAGCTGATCTCAGAATAGATATGCATGAGATGAAACAGTGAGTTAACTTGAAAGGGTAACGCCAAGTTAACTCCTGTGTATAATGTCTATTCTGAGAGGTGGGAACTGAAGTCTACTGGTCGTGATCTCGAGCAACCAATCCCTCAACGAGATTGTTAACTGCATCACTATTTGGAGCTCTAATACTCTGTCGAAGAATGCTATGCCTGCGCAGCATGTCCTCACCAGCTGTGATTTGAGATTGAAGTTCACCTCTGCTCCTAGTTGCTTCATCGAACAATGCTAACATGACTGTAAGCTGATTAATCTTACAGCCAATGGTCTCCCCACTGAAAATAGTATGAGTGAGTGCTTGGAGCTCTGACTGAACATCGGTAAGCTCAACATACGCACCACCCTCAATCTGATATCGACACGGTAAGCGAGATACTAGAGTCCTCACAAACCGGAGTGCACTAGTAACGTGCTCTCTACTCTCAGTCAACTCTGACACCATAGTCTCCTCTATCTTTGCCTTGAAAACCAACTGTGTTTTCCAAGAGTAGATAGCTTCTCTATCTTCTGCATCTATGACTGATTCATATGCCATACTCAGATGAGCAATCATAATCTCATCCCGGGGTCTGTTAATTGCCATGTCTTGCTCTTCATCCTGGAGACGAAGACGGAGCTCTCGTGCATTGTATCGCAACTGATATAACTCTGTAAGCATAGCACGGCCTCTAACAACGAAATCCTCCTCCCACTCATCCAAACGCTTGCCATATGCAACTAAGTGATTAAGTTGACCTAGTTCTACTGGAGGCTTAAGCATCGGTGGGAGTGTGGCAATAACATCTGGCCTGTGTACAAGATTAGAAATGTACTGACGAAGTTGTCTGATTTCACCCTTGAGGGCTGCCTTATCCTCTCCATCCTTCAGCATTCTATCCCTGGCACTGTCTGTAGCAACTTGTAGGAGATCAACCTGAGTCTGACGTGTACTACGACCAAGGTTGACTGTGATAACCTCAAAGTCCTGAGATTCCAACTCGTCCAAGCTCTTCCCATGTGGAGGTATAGCAGTCTCAACGACGATCTCCATGTCAGTATTCCTCTCCACGTGAACCATGTTCTTGATCCTCTTGTCTGGCACATCCTGGTAAACCTGATCAAAATCTGAATGATTAAGGACATAGGATGGCTGCCTCCTCTTCCTTCCCAGCTGAGACTCAATCCAAGATTGATCTCGGCTAATGCTACTGGAAGGATCTATACTAGCAACAGGAGGTTGCGACGAAAGTGAATACGTAGAGGAACCACTGCGAGATGGGGAGTCTAAATCCAATTCAATATGAACTGGGGCTGGTGACTGCTCTAGATTTGGTGTAGGAACTTGAGGCTGAACCTCAGGCACTGGCGGACTCTGAACTAGCTCTATGATAGGCTGTCTGTCAGGCTCCGTGTGTGTATCAATGGCAAGCGCCTTACCTTTTGAATTGTTTGGCGCTTGACTTTTCTTAGGAGGGTTACTCCTCTTCTTTTGTTTAGGTTTTGACGAGGAAGGTAGCGAAGGATTCACCACTGCTGGCGGCTCTGCTCTAGGCACACTTACCTTCCTGGTCCTCTTGCTGTCAAGGTAAAGTATACTGTTTTGAATAACTCTACTTGACCTCTCCTTTACTGTTGCGTACTCCTTAGCGTACCAATCAACTGCTGGCAGCGGCTGTGTGTCGACCTGCTCTCTGAAAAACTGAGGAAGAACTTCTCCCTCATCATCTGATAATCCTCCCACATCCTCTGATAAGAAAACAGAAATCTGTGAGAGAGAGAAACGGCCATAGCTACGTCTGCGAACCTCAAAGTCATCCACGCAATTTGCCCAATAATCCTCCATGGAAGGCTCATGATATGCGTGTCCAGCAAGGCGAGTTGTGTAATGACCTAAAAGATCATAGGCACGAGCCTCAACAAGATACTTGAGATGATATTTCTCGAGCTCTTGTCCTACAACTTTGGCATCAACTGCCGTCTTGCACCAATACATTCCAAACTGAAAAGGAAAGTTGGCAGCTGGTCTATGCTTGCGGCATAAAAGACGATGAACGTCATGCAACTGCCTCAGGAACTCCATAAAGACTGTCTTATCCGAAGGATAACGTGGAAGCATAGCTGGATTTCCTACAAATCCATATACTCGGATGTAGGTGTATGTCGGGAACTGAATAAACCAATCCGCCCAACCATCCATCGCAGCTCTAGCAACTGCCGAGATACGAACGTGCAACTCCTGGTCCAAATGTCTCACAGTATAAGTCAAGAAAGCCTCATGAACACGCTTGAAGTGACGTTCAACCTTAGTGAACTCAAGCTGATCATAATACTGATAGACTTTCTGAACATTGAGAATGCCCACGATGTTTAGTCCTCAGAACTGACCCTGATAAGCAATCAAGTACACGAGATAAGAACACATGTGAAACGCATGAGCAACCAAGAAACCGATGATCTGCTTGTGGATAACATCGCTGATGAAGGATGCCCAGTCATAATGCTCCTGCCCAGATATGATGCAACCAATAATGTAATACATCCAAGGCTGGAAAACATTTGCATGTGATTGACCTAAGACACGATTCAAGAGTGTAATTAGAATCGCATACTCATCCTTGTACTCACCACGACCCACAATGTTTGGAAATCTGTTCTTCGATTGCTTTAACCATCTTTCTGCCATCTTACTCTGACACTTGTCCACATCAACATTGAATGCCTGCTCGCACTGCTCTATAGAAATAACTAGACTGTTCGAGTGTTGAGGTATACCGAAACTTCTTTCAACGTCCAGAGGCTTGAGACTACAAATGACTCGTCCATCTACTGACACTATCTCACAAGTAACGGAGTTGTAATGCTTAATACAAGACATCACGAACTCAATACAATGAATGGAGATAGGTATAGAAGCGGCTTCCAATAACCCGGACTGCTGAATGTTTCGAATAATCGAATCTCTGATCTTAACTGGATCTAGGACTACTTCTAGCAATACTTTGTGAAGATTCGTCTCAACTGTCTCGATGAAGTCATGAGTAAAGACTGATTTAGTCCTGAATTCGAGCTGAGTGTACTGCATTTTGAAAAACTCGCCTATTGACTGTGAACTTGACTATGTTCTAACAAGATTTCTGGAAAGCTAAAAATAGCCTGCTGAGTCTAAAAATAGCCTTTTGAAGAGTTATTTTCGGCGAAAAATCTGAGATATGGGTTTTGTCCAGAAAAAGATTCTAAGACAACCCAGAACGTCAGAAATGCGAAAATCTAACCTCTACTCGACCATGCAAAGAGTTTTCAGTTGAGAAAATTAGAAACTCGAGAACGAATGTTCTGAAGTTCAAAATTCCTGAAAAATCAAACGCACGATTTTAATTCGAGGAAGTTATATAGGAATGATCCAGATGTTTAGACTTGTCAATTGTGCCAACTTCAGGAACATGCGAATTGGATTTTGAGAGAAATTTGAGAAACAAGGAGGAAAAAGACGTTTTTTATATGCGCTTTCTTCAATGAAAATCGCCCCTGTTCTTCAAATTTGCTGATGAATGTGAACTTTAACCTTTGCTCTTGAAGAAATATGAATTTTCTTGAAGCTATGTGAATGAATAATGATGGCGCCATGTTTAAATAAGGAAAATTCGCACCATCTTGTTTACTACAAGATTTAAAACCTAGACCAAAATAGAAGTCTTCTGATTGGACCCCTTCAGTGAACTGATACTGACACTGAGTCTGGAAATAAATAATAATAAAATAATATTTATCTTGCAATTTGCAAAGGCGCCATCTTTAGAAAATCGCCATTAATGCTTTAAATATGCAAGAATAAATATTAAATATTATTTAACATCAGTTGACAAACCAAGTGAAGCTTTAGGATTCACCGACGGACTTCACTGATTTCAAAAAAGTCTTCATTTGACCTCATAGGCGTCCATTTGCTCAAGATATTGCATTTTTTATTAACTTCCTACTTTGTAGCTGAGTACAAAGTTACAACTGGCCATCTTTGACACTGATTCTTGGGTGACCAGATGATGCTAAGACTGAACAGGTGTATTCATTGCGAAGGCTACGGAGCAAGGAAGAAATGTTTGCTGGGAGTCATCACTGCAAAATACATCATTTAACACCTCAAAGAATTAGGCGCCCTTGATTAAATTGATTTTCAGGTACCAGACTTAACCATTTCTTCAAACTGCCATCTGATGCTTCAAACGGCTACTGACAGCGAACGGTGAACCCTGTTGACAGGCAACCAAGCTCACTGTGTGACTAGAAGTATTCTGCATCCAACGGATATATGCAAGGCATTTAAAAATTGTATTAAGGACCTCAGAAGTAAAAGCGCCCTTGGCTTGAGAAGGCACGAACACCATTTTGAAAAAGGAATAGCTCTCAACCAGATGTCCTACTTTGGCTTCTGATATCTGGACCTGGGGTAACCCGATTCGAGCACCGTCTGTTTCGATGAGTAGCCAGAAGGATCTACGAAAGACGTCTCTGGAGGTGATGAAGCAAGAAAACTGCTTCTAAGACCTCAAAAAGAAGGGCGTCTTTCGCAAGATGGAATAGACAACCAGACTTAGCCATTTTCTAAGCTGTCTTCGTTTTTTAGCATTTTACCAAAGACTTCACACGTACGAGCGTTTGCCAAATCCCAAAGGCTGACAGCTGAGCTCGTTGGGTAGATGAAGTAATTACGCTTAAGTCCCATGAAGACTTCGAACGTGAACAACTTCATCTGACAGGCCTAAAGGCTAGGCGCCCCTGACCAACAGAAATGCAATGAAATTTATATGCCAGTCCACCCGTGAAATTACGTGCCTGGTAGAATCTCTGCCACGATCTCTCAAAATGTCAGATTAATAGGCAACTTGGTGCATCACGAAGCCAGACTAAAGTAGCACAGATGTCAAAAAGACCTCATCAGCAATTACAACCATCCCAGGGGTCATTTGGAAGGGCGCCCTTGAGCTACAGGGGCACAATTCACCATCTGAAGAAGCTTTGTGACGTGAACTCTCTTCATAAGCTCATCTTCTGTCGCTAACTACCGAAGCCTCGGACCTCAGATCACTGTGTTTGATATCTCGTTGGATAGGCAGACTGGTCGTGAAGAGTCTGAACGTATCAAGAAGTAAGAAATCCAGGAACTAACCCCCCCTTAAAGAGGTGCGCCCTTGAGCTACAGGGGCGCAAAAGCTCAAAAAGAACAAACTTCTGCAAACTGTAACTTTAGAATCTTCAACTTTTGTCTCCAGTTACTGGAGTTATGAGTCTCGGATAGCCTCGCAGGATAGCTCGACGGATAGGCAGACTAATTCTGAAGAGATTGACTGTATGCTTGAGCATTTATTACAAAATTTAGGCCTTCAAAAAGAAGGGCGCCCCTGGGCTACAGGGGCGCAATTTTGCTTTTCTTTGAGAAATCTTCAAGAACTAACCACTGAAATCATCACTTTAGCCACTGAAATGACTATTAAAAGTATTAGTGTCGTCGTGAAATGCTCCTCCACCATGAAAGCTTTGCTTTGAGCCTCTGATTCAGGTTCTAATCAATGGATACTGCCTTTGACTGACAAAACATTAACAAAACTCCATGCTTGATATTGCCCAAGAAGTGTATTTGACATCATTTTAGCAAGGTTAAGACTATTTTATGCAAAATGCCTTGATGAAGCAAAAAATTTGGTTTGGGTACAACACAAACATATAGCGACTGTGCCTCCATGATACCCAACACCTCACCCAACTATCTCAAGTGCTCCTCCCATGTCTTGTTGTATATGGGTATATCATCAAAGAATACTAAAAGGAACTTCCACATTTATTTGTTGAAAATATGGTTCATACAGGAGTAGAAAGTGGCAGGAGCATTGGTCAACCCAAATGGCATGACCAAGAACTCGTAGTGCCCGTAGTGACACCTAAATGCAATCTTATGTATGTCCTGCTCCCTGAACCTGATCTAATGATACCTCGATCGAAGATCAATCTTCGAAAAGTAAACTGCCCCATGCAACTCATCTAATAGCTCATCAATCCTAGAAATAGGGTATATGTTTTTCATGGTTTTCTTGTTTAGGGATTTGTAGTCAATACACATCCTTATGGTTTCGTCCTTCTTCTCCAAGACAACTGAAGTAGTGAAATGACTAGAACTAGGTCTAATGTGCCCCATGTCTAATAACTCCTTAATGGCCTTCTCTATTTCTTCCTTGAACTTCTTTGGGTGCCTATAAGGAGTAGTGATAACCGGTTTGGCTCCCTCCTCTAACTCAAGTGGTGTGCTCAAAACCTCTATCTAGAGGTCTCCCTGTAGTAATCTCACCAAATACCAAACTATGCTTATCCAACATTGTCTGAATGTCTACATGATGTGGCTTGTTGATAACCAAAGATGCCATGGACGTAATCAGACACTCTACTGCCCATGCTACATCGCCATGCCTGACTACGCTCTCAATCCTCTTAGCTAATACAATCCTAGGAGCACCATTAAACATACCCCTCAAAACAACCTTTTGGTCCTCTGATCTAAATTTCAGCTCTATTGTTTGGAAGTTTTGAGTATATTTCTCTAAGGAATGCAGCCATTGAATACCCAAAATGGCATTAGTGTCTCCTAGATCAACTACATAGAAGTCATTTGCCACCGTGTAGTTGCCCAAAGTGATATTCAATCGTGGGACTCTTTGAGTGCAGGCCATACTAAAACCATTTGCTACCATCACATTAAATCCCTCAAAGTTTTTTGTAGGGATTCCTCTCTTGGCTACCAATGCTAAGTCTATGAAATTGTGGGTTGCCCCACTATCAATCAATAATGTAACACGCTGACCCTGTAAAACACCTCATACTCTGAAGGAGTTATACTGTGGTGCACTTGAAATGGTGGCAACCTCCTTTACCCTTATCTGTTGTAACTACCTCTAGGTCAACAGAATCTTCATCAAAATCATCTGGTACCCCACTTGTACCTATTGCACCATCCTCTTTCTCATCTTCTTCCCCATCTGAGATTACCTCAATGTAGGGTGCTTTCCCCTTCCCCAAATACCTGTGACCTAGTTCCCATGGTTCCTTATAGCTGGAACACAACTTTTTTCTCCTAAGCTCATTACGTAACTCATCATTCGTGTTCTTCTTGGGTCAATGTCTCTAGAAAGGTTTATGGTCCTTCAGAGGGAAAGGTTTAGACGGAATTGTGCTCTTTGGGGCTGAATTCTCAATGTCTCTTGCTCTACTAATAGCATCTTGAAGAGACTTTGACTTGAAGGCCTTAATCCAACCACAAAGTGGTTCGAACAATCCTTCAATAAAAAGGACAATTAATTTGTGTTCTGAAACATCGATCACCATGACTGAGAGCCTCTGGAACTCTAAAATATAAGCATCCACTGTCCCAACCTACTTGAGCTGTGCTAGCTCCCTCAAGTGTAGCTCTGGATCCTTCTTATCGAATTGATCAATAAGCCTCTATGTGAAATCCAGGTATGAGGTAATACTGGCATGCCCTAATGTGACCAACCCGTGGTACCACCATCTGTGGTCCTCTCTGTCTAAGTGAAGCTTTGGTTTCCTACATAGGGTTGAGTTGGAAATATGTATCCAACTTATGTACCCAAGCCCTAGTTGTGCACTTGTTAGAACCATTAAAGGAGGGTATAGACAACTTCCCAACCTTCCATTGAAGATCTTGATTTTGTGGGCCCCTGTTGTTATCCCTTGGCTTGTTCTTGTACTTGATAGTACAAAACTCTTGTAAGGACATGGCTGCATGAAATTCATCACCCAAACTTTGGTACTCCCTCAAGTAATCACTAAATCCTTCACCTTGCCCTTGCTGCCCCTGATTTCCAGCTTAATATCCTCCCAAGAAATTAGGCAAAAGAGGCCTAGGAGTCACCCTACTCGCTGTCCTGGAGTTATTTATGTATATGCACATGAGTGTTACTCACTTCACCATGATTCCCATTGTTACCATTATTACCGTTGCTACCATTTGATCCTCTAAAACCATTGTTACCAAAATTATTTTGGTTTCCTTGATTGTTTGTCATACATTGGGTGAGTAGTTGAACCAACTGTTGTTGCCCTCTTGCAAGGTCATTTAAAATCTGCATAGTGCTATGTTTTGGTGGTTCATTCCTATCCCCCATGTTTTCCTCTTTTGAATCAAAATTCACCACAGCTCTATTTCTCCTACATGTGATGTATTCCCTGTCTTCCGGTTTCATTAAAACGCATGCAAACTACTGAAAAACTCAATACTATCCAGAAATTTCTGCTATCAAAATCATGCACCAAAACCCAACAGTTGGCAAGATCACCAACTCTGATACAACAAAGGCCCAACCACTACACCAAAAGACCAGCCTAGTAGTGAGGGCGACTACCCAGGGTGTTGGGTGAGGTTTGCGTCCCACCAGCCTCGAAGGTGAAGGCGTAGAAGCCACAAGCACAATGGACACATGGCCATGGAGCCCCACCATCTGGTTATCAAGTACACGCCTGCCAGCACAACGGGTTAGGACATCTTCCGGGGTTTAGGACATCTGCCAGGGTTTAGCCCTTCACGGACGGGACATTACATAAGGAGAAATAAAATGAAAGGCCAGGATTTTTGGTAATTTTCTAGATTTTTCCTAAAAAAACATTCTTTCATCACTTGTTCAAGGGATAATAGTCAAACGGAAAAGTAATAAAAAAACATTAGGATCTTGGTGTTGCTAATGTGTGCACTCCTATATCTAGAAATGATAAATAGCATCCCCCTTCCTCTGATATTAAACTAAATTTGATGGTGTTGCAAAGGGGAACCTAGGTTTGGCTGGTGTAGGCTACATTCTCAAGGA
Source organism: Sequoia sempervirens (assembly GCA_007258455.2). Taxonomy (NCBI): domain Eukaryota; kingdom Viridiplantae; phylum Streptophyta; class Pinopsida; order Cupressales; family Cupressaceae; genus Sequoia; species Sequoia sempervirens. The sequence continues at coordinate 36,280 of VDFB02343138.1, read as the reverse complement.
TAAGCATGGTGAGCTGAAAATGGAGGGGACAAAGCATCTTGGAAATAAGTCTAACAATGAGGAGGAATGGGAGGCTATTATGGCAGGTTTAAAGGCAGCCTTGCTAAGTGGATATGGACAGATAGAAATGGAAGGAGACTCTAAAATTGTGATCCAAGCAATCAATAAGAGATACTTTCAAACCAAATTCGCTCATATCTCCTTTGCTCATATATATAGAGAAAAATGTGGTGGCAAACTTCATAGTGAATTATGGGGTCACTTTACAAGATTGTGCTTCAGTGAAAAGCAATAATTGCATGATTGGGGTAAGCTGCATGACCTCATAACATTGGATCACCCCCTGTAGGATTGGCTTACTCGGTATAAGGAGGTGTGTTAGGTATTGATTACATATAGTACTTTATGCACATGTAAGTATTAGAAATGCCCTAACCTGCCATCACTATATGGGCTGCATTGAGACAGTAGGCCATTTTAAGGAATTTGATAGAGGTGGTAAATGGTAAATCCAACACTGTTCTGGCCTGTTGTTATAGCTTCTAAGTGTTGGGTGTTGTGTATTATTAATTGCAGCAATTGTATAGGAGTCCTTGTCATGGTAGGGACCAAAAATGTCAAGGGAACGTCTCAGATTACATGTTAAAGAAAAATTTTAATTGCAATTTGAAGAGGATGGTTAAGGTAGTCCAAGCAGTTCTCGGGGCTCATCGCTTGCACAACACAAGAGTGGTAAGAACAAGGGAATCCATTCAGGATGATTTTTTTCATTTTTGCTCAAGCTAAAGGGTTTAATGCCAGATGCAAAGGTCAGGTAAAGGCTGGTAGCTATATTTCTTACTGTTAGTGATGAAATGGAAGAGTTTATGGAGGATATTGTTCCAACAGCCCTAGGAAAGAATGCAGTAATAATTTGTTTGTTGGCACTGATGACATTGATATAAGACTTATGAATTCGAGGGTCTTGTCTCTTATGGAGCATGTTCAGGAGATGGACGCATATTGCAAGAATATTAAATCTGTGCTAAGGCATTTGGTAGTGTCCCATCATAAAGTGACTCTGCAAATCGTAAGCAGCTACACTGCCAGTTTTAGAGAATGGGAAAACCACTAGGGCCCTATGGCAGGCAAAGATACTTAAAGTTGAAGCACATTAAATTTGCAGGAATATAAAATGCAGTTGACCCTCAAGTCCTGCAAGTGAGCTGGACAATTTCTTTGGTACAGGCATTTTTTCAAGGGCGTGTCAATGTTGGAAGGCCCTGCCCAGGTCTGCTGGCATGGAGAACTGGGGTCTGGCAGAGTTATAATCTGTGACTCTTTTCCCTGCAGGTGGTTGGTCAATTATTTGATAATAGTTGATGACATGTATTCTCTATAGGGTTGGCTGCTTTGATATGGTGTAAGCTCATTTTGTGACAGGTTCCTGTTTGCAGTATGGTGTAGCTTATATAGGTTAGCTGTTTACTTGATTTCCACTGCTGTGCCAGAGAAGACTGTCAATGCAGTTTGATATTGTTTCTATCGTATTTTCTGTTTTATGGCAGGGATGGAACCCTATAGAAACCCTATAAACTTATAACTGAAAAAACAAAAATCATTCTTTGATACACGGAACATATTTTGATTATACTAATGTTCCCTCAAGTATATTATCGGATGGGAAAGTTTCCCAGTTTTAATGGTAAAATGGTACCAAAAAAGTGGAAATAATCCCAAAAGGTTCCTAGAGAATTCACCATCTGATATTTGAAATAAAGGAGCACGTTCCTCGAGAAGCATGACTTGGATTCAAAAAAAGCAGGAAAATTTTATCACTTAGTTGGACTCCGGCAATGTGGCCTACCATCCATTAAGCCAGTCATGGTAGAAATAACCCTTCATATTTAGATGATGATAGTTGGAACTTGGAAATGTTATATCACTTTTTTTATAGAAGACATTTGTATTTGTTCCATAAAAGAAACTGAAAAAATCCACTCTTAAGAAACCAGGCTGCTGAGAATATGACACAATATATATGTCTGTGAAAGAAGTAAATACTCACTTGTGAAAGTGACAGCCATCTATTCTGAGCACCATCCATGTCTGAGGCAGCAGGTTATCTTTCAATTCAAATGACTTAACATACTCATATTTGCTATTTGCCATTAAACGGTGATTCCCTATCCCCAAACCTGCAGTAAAAGAAAGCAAATTTAATTAATGATTTGTGGTTGATAAATATCATACAGCCAAAGCAAATCATGATAGAAAAAATGCAATGAAGTGGGGTTTCATAGATGCTTAGTCTTCGTTACATGGGACTGGGGTGGTTGATTTTTGGAGTGATAAGATTGAGAACTTGATGTAATGGAAAGTAGTGTGAAATAAGGTTATGTGGTGGTACATGGTAAGATTTAAGATAATAAAAAGTGCATGGACTGAGAGTGCCTTGGACCAACAAAAACCCAAAGATTAACCATGAATGGGACAATCAACATTTGGAAAGGGTTAAGAGTTAAAGTTAAGGAAACTTGTGACTGGGATTTCAACAGAGAAAATCACAGATCTGACTCCACATGAACTCTCTATGTTCAAGATCAGAAATTTGTCATGCCCATCGTACAGCTATTTGAAAGTGAAAACAACCATTACAATCCCCTAAGAAAAGAAGCTAGTAAAGACCTATCTATTATACTTAAATTTCATGTTTTAAGGAAAACATTAAAAGAGTAATTCTCTTATTCGCTGTGGAATGTTGTTTTCTAATGAACAATGTTTCAAACATATTATGAACAGACTGCATTTTTCTAGATTATATGAAAATCCAGAGCAAGCAGATGCTTTCAAAAGAAGTTCTGCAAACCACGTTCTACAAGACCATATTAAAATTCAAGTCAATTAACAATGATCAAAACTATTGCCCAGTCCATACACAATCCATGAATATTAAAATTAGATATCATAGCATCTAAGGAGATAAAAATACCCTATGGTAATTTATGTGGTCAATGTACTTAGATAATTACTACCGAGTATGAAAACTAGGATTTTCAACTTTAATCTTAAAATTTACTCTAAAACCTCATTATCAATACAACTGTTAGGAAAGGAATTTCATAAATTTAAGCCTCTGATCAAAAACTGGAGCCCTACTACACTGCTCAATGTTTCTTACAAAATTTTGGCAAAGACCTTATCTCTTAGATTGACTGATATCTTAAAGAGAGTTGCCTCTGTCACTCAAACAGAATTTAAAGGAAGGTATATCCTAGAAAGCCTAATCACCAGTAGGAAGATATGAATTGAGCCAAATACATTGGGCAAGAGGTGAGTATGACGTCATTAGATTTTGAGAAAGCTTAAGATAATTGAGTGGGATTTTGTCTTTGTTGTGATGGAGGCTTTTGGGCTTCCTCCTAAGTTCTATAATTGGATTAATATTTTGTTCGAGGAATCTTCCACACAAAGTGATATTAATGGGGATCTAACTAACCCCTTTTCTCTACAAAGATCTATTAGACAGAGGTGCCCCATTGCACCTGCACTGTTTGTAATTTCTGCAAATGCTCTACATTATATATTGAAAACTGAATTGATTAATTCTCCCATAAGTGGTATTAAGGTTCCTAAGAATGATATGTTGCTTAATACCCAGTTTGTTGATGATACTACCCTTTTGTGGATATGAAGAAAGAAAAATTTTGTAATATGATTAAAAAATTAAACATTTTCTGCAGAGCATCTGAGGCTAATATCTTTGATAGTAAATCTGCTATCTTACACTAGCAGATAGAAACCTCTAAGTGGATTAAAGAGAAGAATTGGTAGTGGCCCTAATACCATTGTTATGGTATTCCATTTTCTACTGATCTTTCGTTGAACGATATGTGGGAATGGATGTTCCAAACATCAAAAATGGCAAACTCATCTCTTGTCCTTGGCTAGGAGAATACAAATCACTCAGAAGGGCCTCTTACATTATTTACTTCTCTTTTGCTTGGATCATAGTTGGACTACTCGCGAGTTTTTCAGTTTTTTTTTTAAACAAGTAAAAATGGTAAGAACTCGCCAGAAAAACTCGTCGTTTTTTTGGCAAGTTTTTGTCAAAAAGGCGGCAAGTTTTTAAAAAAAACCCGCGCGATTAGGCACTTAAGCCCACGGTCAACCAAAAGCTCATTTGCATTTCATTTTCTGAGTTGTTTTCACTCTCAGTAGAGCAAAAACCCAGTCCAAAGCATTTTGCACCATTTTTCAGTGATTTTGCATCGAGGAAACGAGATTTGAAGGAGATTTTCATCGGATTTCAAAGGCAAATTGGATTTCCAGGTACGTTTTCTGATTTTTCTTGTTCTTTCTTTTTTTTATATTTTATTTTCATTTTTGTTGATTGTATGTTTAAAAAACATTATGAATGGACTGTAAAATAGATTTAAATACATTTATATTGTTGAAAAGAAGATTTAGATTCATCAAAACAAAAATTTGTGACTTTTTTTTTGTTCTTTTACATATTTTGCTGATTTTTTCATTTTTTTGAAATTTTCTTCAAACCCTAGTTATTTTTTTATTTTGATTCTTCTTGTTTGTTGAAAACATGTTTAAAATCATATATTAGCTTAATTTGTTACTAATTTAAAGTAATTTTCTGATTTTTACATTTTTTTCACATTTTTTTGTAACCCTAGTTTATTATTTTCTTTTTTTAATCCATTTTTTTTTTATGAAAATGTTTAGAATCTTATATTAGTTTAGATTTTACTAATTTAAAGTAATCTATTTTCCATTTTGATTTAATCTAATTTAGCTTGTTTTTAAATTTTCTATCAAAAAACTAACAAGTTGTGCTTTCACTTTGTGTGTGTAGGTTAATTGATAATGGCTTTTGAATCCGCTTCTACCCCTGCCTCAGCCCCATCCATGCCTGGGGGTGGGGAATATGTAGGCACTCGTCCAGCAGGAACTAGAGATGCTGCTTGCAAATATGCATATGAAGGACTAGAACCTGGATCAATGTATTGCATTAGATGTAAAAATGTATACCGTGGAGGCATTAATCGCCTCAAATACCACCTTGCAGGCATCCCTAGATGTGATGCTAAGGCTTGCATAAACACCAATGAGGAAATAAAAAGGAAGATGAATGCAATACTTTCCACTATAGAAGAAAAAAAGGTGCAAAGAGCAAAGGCAAAAGCAGCAATGCAAGCTGCCATAGCTTCTTCTCAAGGTGCTACAGTCAACCTTGAGTCACTATCAAATGATGATGATGTAGCAGCTGGCATAGTGGGCTCACTTCGTGGTCCACGTGTGCGAAGGCAATCGTTGCAACCCACCACCACCTCCATCCCTTCACCTACCTCTAGTAGAGTACCAGGGGCAGGATTAGCACCTACGGCCACGGGTTCACATATTGGTGATTTTTTGTGCCTAGAAACACACCTGGGGCACAACCTTCTTTAGAGGCAACTGGGTGGAATAAGGAGGTTGCATGAGCATGCAGATGTTGCTTGTGCCGATTTTTGGTACTTCAACAACATCCCTTTCAATGTGGCAAGCTCACCTTACTGGCAAAATTTGGTGACTGCATTGACAATTGCAGGGAAAGGCTACAAGGCACCTTCGCACAAAGACTTGAGTGGGAGGTTAGTTTATGTTCTTTGATTTATGTTTTTTAAGTTTAATTTATGATTAATTTAAGCTATTTTTTTGTTTACAAATTAAAATTGTGTTCTTAATTTCACTTTGTACTTGTAAGTTGCTTTCTAATGCAACTGAAAGGGCAAGGGCAGTGATAGAAGAACAAAGAGAAGAATGGCAAAAATATGGCTGCACTATTCTTTCTGATGGGTGGATGGATGGAAAAAACCGTACCATCATTAATTTTTTGGTTTCTTGCAAAAATGAGGTGGTGTTCTTGAAATTTGTGGATGCCTCCAGCATAGTAAAAAATGCAAAAGATTTGGCTAGAATGTTGGAGCAAGTGTGCATGGAGGTTGGGCTTGAAAATGTGGTGCAAATTGTAACTAACAATGTAGTGGCATATGTGTTAGTAGGAAGAATACTCCAAGATAGACACCACACAATTTTTTGGACACCATGTGCTGCCCATGCCCTTGACCTTCTTTTGGAGGACATAGGCAAATTAGATTGGGTCACATCGATTGTAGAGGATGGAAGGAGGATCACTAAATATATCTACAATCACCCTTGGTTCTTAACTTGATGAGGGAGCACACCAAAGGGAAAGAATTGGTGAGACCCAGTGTGACAAGGTTTGCAACGATTTTCTTAATGTTGCAAAGCATTCTTGGTCCATTGACGGCTTTGAAACAAATGTTTGTGAGTCAAGCATGGGTAGATTCACCTTATTCGAAGAAGCCGGAAGGAGAAAGAGTTCAAAACATTGTCTTCGACCCCCTCTTTGCACAAAGAGCAACAGAGATTGTGAAGGTAACTTCAAAACTTTGAGTTTGAATCTAAATTCAAATTGAACATTTTTCTTAAAGTTAATGTCTTTCATTGTAAATTTGTAAATTACTAAATTGTAACTCTAATCTTTTTTGCATTTTTAAATTTATATTGTAGCTGTCAGAGCCCTTGGTTAGAGTGCTCCACTTGGTGGATGGGGATCAAACCCCAATGGGGTATCTTTATGAGGCCATGGATAGGGCCAAGGAGGCTAATAGAAATTATTATAAGGGAGACAACCTCAAATTTGATCCCATTTGAGAGATTATTGATAGGAGGTGGAACAATCAACTCCACCAACCTATCCATGCAGCAGGGTACTTCGTGAACCCCCGTTTCATCCATTCACTCACCTATGCAAATCCTACTGGAGAGGTTATGGAGGGTCTCACTACTTGCATTCAGCGAACGACATCCACGCCTGACGAGGCAGACTGCATTGTTAATGAATCGCAAAGTTATAGGGAAAAAAGGGGTGCACTCTTCTCTTCAGAACTGGCAAAGAGAGCAGTAACTAGGCTGCCACCAGGTATAAAATTTGAAATTTACAAGTTACAAAAATGAAAAATTGATAATTACAAGTTATAAGTTACAATTTTCTAACTCTTTTTTTTTTTTTCGTAGATGTTTGGTGAACAAATTGGGATGGAAAAACCCCAAATTTTCAAAAATTTGCCCTCCGTGTCTTGAGCCAGCCTTGTAGTTCGTCCAATTGTGAGCGCAATTGGAGCTTGTTTGAGGCCATCCACACAAAGAAGATGAACAAACTCGCTCAAAAACGCCTCAATGACCTTGTCTATGTGCAATTTAATCTTTGATTGCACAGAAGAAAGTAGAGGAAATATCATATGATGATCCAATTGATTTGGATGAGATAGATCCATACAGTGATTGGACAGAGCGAGGGGAGCAGCCTCGGTTGTATACTGAGGATGAAATTTATGATTTAGAGCGATAGGCAATGGAGGAGGGTGGATTTGCATTCTCATTAGATAACCTTGAGGATGACCCTGAGGAGGAGTCATTGCCAGTGCCACCACCAACAGCTGCAGGAGGATCTACATCCAGGATGGAGGTTGAGGAGCCACAGGCACAGCAAGAGCAAAGTCCTACGATTACACCCTCTCCCGATCCCTTACTGAGATCTAGACATGGGAAGAGGAAGATGTGATTCATGTGAATTTGTAAAAACTGAAATGTATTAATGTTTATGTAGTATTTACTTTCAGTTTTACAAAAACAATTTGCTATGTTCATTTTGTTTCAGACTATTATCATATCAGCGCTTGAGCATTCCACATGAGGATGCCATTTTGTATCCAATTTTCTTTCAAATCAATCAAATACAGCTTGTTTCTTATATGTACTCATTTATTGACTCATTGGATGCATCTTATCTTTGAATTTTGCAAAAAAAAATGTGTTTTTAGTGAAGTTTAAGCAATTTTTTAAGTTCCCAAGTTTTTTGCCGAGTTTCTTCCGAGTTTTTGCCGAGTTTTTTCCGAACCGAGTTTTTCGGGCTTGCCAAGTACTTGCAAATGCCAAGTATTCCAATTATGGCTTGGATGTTCAGCAGTGCCCAATTTGAGAAAATTCAAAAAATTCTTAGACTTTATGTGGTCAGATGGAAAGGGAAACAAAAAAAGGCATGCTATTAATTGGACTTGGTGTTGCCTTCCTAAGTCCAAAGGTGGGTTGGCGTTGAAGAACTTGAAAATTCAAAGGATTGCACTGACTGTTAAGTGGATCTTCAAAGCATTTGATGGATCTAAACCTTGGAAGATACTGATCAAAAATAATATAGCCAGTTCTAGACCAAAAAAAGGAAGAAATTGGTCAGCATTACACCCTCATGATTTGTTATTTGGTAAGTTTGCAGTAAGACCCTTTGGGTCTAGTGTGTTTAGTAGCATTTGGAGGGCTTGGGAAAATGTTTAACATTTGATCAAGAACAGGTTTGCATTTTCAAGATCTAAAGGAAAATTAATTACCTTTAGATCTGTGTGGTGGAATCTTGATTGGAATAGCAAACCCTTGGCTCTTACTCAGAATTGTTCTGCTAAAATATAGGACGCAAAAGCCATTTCTAACTTCAAAGATATATTTGCAGAGGGCAGATTAAAAGATTGGGAGAGTATTAGAATGGAATTTCAAATTCCACATAATCAGAAGAGAACCTATTCTATTTTGAAAAGAGCTCTGTCTAATGTGAATTTCCCCATCACTCTTAAGCTAAAGACAGAAAATTTGATGAACTTCAGTTGGTCTGATTGAATAGTCTTTTGATTAGATGCCTGTATAAAATATTTATACCGTTCTTGTTGATACGAGGGAAATAATTGACTGCTTGAATAGGAATTAGAACCTTGAGTGGTCTAAAGCTAAGTGGGCTTGTGTTTTAAAAAATATTTGGTCTATTCATGTTTTGAGCCTAAAAAAGCTTGTTTTAGATGGCTTTTTGTTGAAAAAGATTGTTCTGAATGTTGAATTAGCTTCTATTGGCATACCTGTTAGAATGTTCTCCCTATGTAATCAATTTGCTTTTAAGCTGTGGTCCTCCTTTCTTGATAATAGTCTAGGTTGGGATAATAAAGAAGGTTTTATTTGGTTTGAAATTTATTTAATTATATGAAATATCCCAAGGTAATTTTGTATGCAAAAAAATTCCAAATTCACCACCTCAGGTGCACAGGCATTTCATCAAACAGTCTACATGATGTTCCCCTGGTCATGTTTTTTAATTTGTTTCCAGGTATATGGTGAATGTTTATGCAGTACATCCAAAATATAATCTCTCCCACAATTTCAATAACATAATAATAGATATTTGCAAGCTTGAAATGGACATATATATAATTCATACAAATAAGCAGCAACTATAACCATTCAGGGAATTACATTTGATGTAGTAATTAGCATTATCAAACCATTACATAAAAACTGTTCTGACCTAGAAATGGATGGTAATCAATTCCTGCGATGTATTACAGGCAGCAACGTACTACTTCGACCCAATATAGAGGGACATGGCACCTTGAGAAAGAAGAAACAACTCACATAACGGTCACAGCAGATAATGACTCCCACAAACTCCTAAGCTGGGCGCAGCTTGCCTTAGTTGACTCTGCTGACTCTACAAACCCCTCCACGTCAGCTTTATGGCATTCTAATAATACATGGCAGCTTCTATCATGAGTTGTGATTCATATAAGGGAGTATGGTACTTAAGGAAGTACAGCGCTGGGTAAACATAAGCAGCTGGCTGGAAGTTAAAATCAATGTGCCATGACTTCACTAGGAAATGCAGTGCCTCAAGGAGAAAAGTGGCTAGTCAACTAAAGTCAACACTCCCCAATAAGAAATCTAGCTTTTAAATTGAACTTCAGCACTGTATGGCTGAGCAGTAGGAAAATAATATTAATTTCAAACCTACTACATGCTGAAGCTTTCCCCTCTGAAATTTGTCTTTAAAAGAGATTTCCCAAATTTCGTAAACCTTCCAGTCGCATCTATTGTGAGAAATTTGTATAATCTCTCCAACAACCGGCTAGGATAGATTAGTCACACTACCGAAACCAATCACCCTTAGGGTTTCTGTCCTAGGGTTTCAAACTCCGCAAAGCTCTTCAAAATCACCAAGTAGAATAATATTCAAGCATAATCCAATTGAGCTCTCAATTCCCCATTTTATAAGCTTTTTAGGGCTTTCCAGAAACTTCCTTTTTAAAATCATTTTATTAATTTACTAAGCCTTTTAACTCCAAAAAGTGATTTAATTTACTTTTAAAACATTTATGGCACTTGAAGTCACTTTTAAGCGTCCCATCATTTAAAACTTTCCATCCCCTCTCCAATGAGCTATAACACTAAGGTGCCCAATAATTAAAAAGGCAACATTTGTGAAAATAATTAAATATAGCTCAATATTACATCCAATTAGCGGAAATGGCCGAAAAGCATCAGAATTGAAATCTGATTGCGTAGGAGCGATCCTGATGATAAAAGATAATAAACAGACCCAACTAGGTGACTTACTAATTTACTAAAAATAGATGCTCCTTCCAAGAATCTTGGAGTCCAAACCAGAAGCCAGAAATAACATCTGAAAGTGTCATGACTCCTTAAAACCATTTGAGCTCACTGGTAACATCAAATTACCCCTCTAAACATGCTAACACAAACCCAGAAAGTCAGCAACAACTACACTACTAGAGAATCTGAAAAGGGGAACATTACATTATGTTAAAGCCTTTTTTATTGAGCTTAACTAGTTTTGGCATGTTTTTACCAATGAATTATTGTGGTTTATCTGGAAAAAGAGGAACGAGAAGATATTCCAAGGCAAAAAGGAGATACCTTACTGAGTTTCATTGCTAACTCACACTTACTGGCATACTTTTGTAGGTATCTATGGTGCTCAAGATTCCAAATGAAAGCTTCTTTATTTTGCTGGAGGAAAGACTAACTATTGTGTACAAAAAAGAGGTGAAAAGAGCTCACTTTTGGCCTCAGGCTCAGGGCAGGAGCAACTTAAAGGAGGAAGAGTTGGCTAAGTTAAATGAATGCATGAAGAAGCACAACATTCCTAGACCTGAGAAGAGGAGGAAAACAAAACCTCCTATGAAGAACAGATGTAAACCGGTAGTGAAAGATCTTGACCCTAAGAATGAGGGTGATCCACCTATTGGTACTTTTGCGTGTGATCAGTTTAAGCACAGCAGTATCAAAGATGACAATGATGGGTTTGTCTTGGTCCTGTTAAGTGTTTTCTAGGTATAATGCTTCATATTTACTATTGATAATGTCATAATAATTTGAGCTACTGTTTTATAGTGGGATGTAGTAGGACTATTATGCGAACTGTAGTCTTCTGGTTGATGGAGTAGTTGCTCCTTATTTTATAATATCTCCTTTTTGTGAACGATTTCTAATATAAAAAAAGGAATTTCATAGATTCAAACAAGTTATCAACCAAATAAATACTACAACGCTGAGAAAATTAATTTGGAAATGAAAATAAAAAAAGTTAGATACAATTCAGTACAATAATGCTATTCAAAACGGTAAATGGAAAAACAAAAACTACAACAAATTCGAAGATGGGATCACCAGAAATCAGCTAATATGTGAAGCAGCGCAGCATCCTTTCATAGCTAATGCACCCGCCAAAGCCAAAGTAATCGAAAGAAAATGAAGCATAGGTAAGCATTCAATCAAACTAGAGATTCACAGAAACAAACAACCAAGCAGACACAATAATAACAAGCATACACATACGACAACAAAAGCAAAAAAACGAGAGGTGGAAGAACAACAAATCATAAACAAATTCCACAAATATATTGCAGTGCTACATTGATTTTTTGATAAAAAACTAAATTCAACTTACTGGAGCAGTAGCCGAGTTAAGTGCCAGGGCATTGTTGTCACTACAAGGTGTCAAGGTTGGCTGCTTTGAAATAATAATGCATTTGGTTGGAGACATGATCTTGTTCAGAATGATATGAACAATACCATAGGCCCGAAACCCATAGCAGGAAAAGAAACCGAAATCTCAAACCCCAACTATAGGAACGAAAGGGGGTGAGAAGGGAGCATGAAATTCAAAATCCCCAATCTCCTAAAGTGTTGAGTGGGTTAGGTCTCTGAGTTGTTCCCAATAAGACGCAGAGCCTTCACTAGAGAAGATATGCTGGTTCGGAAAAGTAACTCGACGGAGGGAGGTACAAAAATGAAGTCGATGATGTGCATAGTTGTCGTGGGAAGTAAAGATGTGCTGCTTTCTGTCACAATGTCATAGACAAAGTTAGTAGGAGTAGGGTAATATCGTATGTTTTTATAGGGCAAAGTGAGGAAACAATTTGTTGGATGTGTGGGTATAATTTTGGCTTTAGCTTTTATGGCGTGTGTTACAATCTTGGTTTCAATTTTTATCTATTCAAATAATCTGTAATATCAAGCCAATGCACTCGACCTGAATTGCAATTTTACTACACTATTTGTAATGTCCCCTTCTCAAATGTGATCTTTCCAATTGACCGTTGGCCTATTCCGGAGACCCGTAGGCTACTCGGATGGTGAAATTAGGGTTTCTTGTTTTTGAGGAGGTTGTTGCTTGAAGTTTGGAAATTGGATTGCGGATTCTTTATGGGTTTTCAGAGAGCTTCGCAGTGGTATAGTTGGTTTGGTGTTTCGAGCAACTTCATGAATTTACTATTTTTAGTAAATTCTATTTCTGGCAGTGGTCCTGTTGGCGGCAGTGCGATTGGCTCTCTTCTTCAGCTAGTACAGTTGGTATTGGGATTTTTGGCCTCTTGGTGCAATTTTTATGGAGAGATAAGTATTTTTCACATTATAATGTTATATTTTAATATTATAACCCCCCTTGGCCTAGCATTATAACTTTATGTTGTTTTAAAAAGGGGGACTTTATGGGTCAATGCTTCATTAAGAGATATTTTATATTTTAAGGCCAAATTATGGGTTAATGAAAGTGGACGCCTTCTTGAGGAAAGACTGATTTTTTATAAAAGGTGAAATATCATATTAAGAGAAAAAAGACGCCACCTTTTGGAGGGAAAAGTGTTGAATTCAAATTTGATTTTGGGGGCCCTTCTTGAAGTTTCTAGAAGACTCTCCTCATGTCTTTATATTCAGGCCTCAGCTCTTCATTTGGGATCTTTTGTCTACCACATCGTTATGCTGCTGAATTGTCTTCAGGCACTCGCTTCGAGGAAAGCACACCTCCTAGCAATGGCTCATCTTCTTGCTTGAAAGATAGCAACTAGTTGAGAGGATAGTTTGTAATAGGTTTGTTTTGCATTTCAGTTGAGTATCTTGCATTTTGGAGTTCTAGCTTGCATTTTCTGTCTCATTTTGTAGTTGCTGAATATCACAGCTAATTGTAAGATTTGCTCATATCTTTGAAAATAAAAATATTGCAGTTCTAGGTATTTAACCAATCTGATTTCTTGCTAGGGGCGACCAAGTGTGCCAAGTTTCAGATTTTATGCTTGTGTCTTGGATTTTATGGAGCAAAATCGCCCCTCCTTGAGGGTCGTACTTTTATAAGGATGCATTGATTTCCGTGCAAAATAAATAAGAGTCATTTGGGTTGGTTTCTCAATCACTTTTGGGGCGCCATCATATTAGGAGTTGAATGCATTTAGTTTCATGTGATTTGGGTGAGATTTGAGTGATCTGTGAGCATTTTAGTAAGTTGTTGTGTTGCTGGTCTGTGCAATTTTCTGTCATAATCAGTCATATCAGACTTGGGAAAAATTCATTTGTGAGTGAGAAGTTGATACTAAAGGGATTTGGGGGCATTGGAGATTAGTTAAAAATTATTGCAGCATCTGAAGCTTCTAATCTTGTGTTCTTGGCAGGCTCTCTAACTTATTGTAAGCTGAACAGTAGTACTGTCAGCAATTCTCTCTTCTCCTCTTTGAATTTACATGTACTTCCTACTGAATAAGTGGAAGAGGCTGGCTTGCCGCCTAATTACTTTCAGTAAGTAGTTGTAGGGATCCTCTGACCACATGCTCGCCATCACTCGGCGCCATTCTTGATTAGAGTTATTTCAGTTCATCTTGCATTAGATCCTCTGACCATATGCTCGTCTGTTCTAGACACATTCTTAGTTAGAGTTCCCTTCCAGCTCTGCATCTACATTAGATCCTCTGACCAATGCTCACACCTTGCCCACATCGGGATCCTGGTGTACATTCTGGTTAGAGTTACTTTCCGCATCGTTTTGGTTTAGAGCTAACCTTAACGGGTGCGTGTTGATTGTAATTGCATTGAGAAAAACAAAAAAAAATTGGTCCGGTTCATTACACTATTATTTTAAATCATCATCCCTTCCAATATCGACACATCAATAATAAGACTTGATTTCTTGTGAACTCTTTGTGACTTCACCAATCACCAATAGACTAACAACCACTATACTGTCATTTCTAATCATAGACTTATTTAAAATTATTAAAACTTGTTAGTGTTTCAATTCTCAACTTGCATTATGACACAAGATCGAATAGTATGCACAGTAAACTTAGTATCCCTTACTCCGATTTTTTAAATCTTTACAATGTCTGATAGATTTTCCCAACATAAGTGGTATACCAACAATTAACAGCATATCATTGTTGGAAAAACATTAAAACAATAGTCTCACAAATATTTATGTTAAGCAAATAGTGGACTACACAAACTTATGTGATAGATTTCTGGTATATTTCACTATTATAAATTCATATGAAACCGATACAGCCCAGAGCTCTACCTTGAAACAGCAACTAGTTATAGAAGCAATTTGCCTTGAACTGGATGACTGGAAGGAATTACTGCAGGTCTGGATACACCAATAATACTGTCCAAACTTGAATCATTTGCTCTTAACACCCAACGTACTGACTAAGGATTGTTCCACACCTTTCCAAACTGTCAATACCTCCCTTGCAACAATGATGCGACTGGTATTATCCCGTCCAAACCCTCGTGCAGATTCTGATGTCAATCCCATGTGATGGCGACCTCCATGAATGGCGTCAATGCTAAATGTAATGACGGCCGTCAAAGATTAAAATCCAGGTGAAAACCCGCATCCAAATCTTGCCACGCGACTCCTCTATTTCGTCACAAATTAATACGCCACTGTGAGACGCAACCAGCAGGTTTGTTTGAACAATATGGAGTAGCGACAGGCGTGGCGGCTATAAAACTCCAGTCGAAACTCCCTGGAAACCTCACGACCTTCAGCAGAGTGCCTGTTAATTTAGACGTGACCTGGTATTCTGAAATAGTGGCTCGATTCCCATATGATCATATAAACACAGCATCCAAGCTTCTAATTCCTTCTATTGTTTCGCCTGGCTAGATATTCTTTTCCCCAAAAATCTCCACTCAAAATAATCTCCAAAAGTTGAAATCTTTAATTACAAATTTAAATCAAAATCTTGGAAAAATGTTTTTTTCCTCAACACAAATTCGCAGACTGAATCTTGCAACACGAATCAAATCTTCAACTGTAATCTTTTAGCACAACCATGTTGAAGATCTTTCACTCCGAAAGTTCAAATTTCTATATTTTTTTTTTTAAAAAAGAGTTAAAGAGTTCGAAAAAATTTCAAAATGTTTCTCTAATTTTTCTTTTATAAATATTTTTAAAACTCTATTAAATTATAATTTAAAAATGAAAAATTGTCTTTTAATAATAACATTTCAACTCTATTAAAATTATTTTGAAAATTGTTTTTATAAATAATTAATTCTTTATTTTTTTAGTTTCTTCAGGTATTTGTAAAAATAATAAAATAGTTCAAAATTAAATTATAATTATATCAATCTACTCTCAGGGTCATTAAAGATCTAACTTAAAATTGATACTTTTCAAAGATATAAAAGTCTTCCAAAAAGTTTAGAATGTATTTGAAATGTCAAAATTGTCCTCAAAAATAAATAAATGAACTTATCTTGATCCCAAAACACAACCCATTATTTGAACTTCATATCTAAAAAGATAACACTCCAAAAAAATTGGAGGTTTCAAAGATATTGAAATGACCAAAAAATGGGAACATAACATAAACTATTATTTAATAGAGTTTTTATTTTCAACCTACTAACTACAATTAAAATCTCTCTTTGTTTCATGGTCTAGAACAAAGGTGATTTAATACTTTTACATTAGACAAGACATTTTATATAAAAATTAACTGTTGCAAAAAAAAGATTGAACATGACTAAAGGATGCTTACAATTTTCAATTAAACACAAAGATTGAAAATCGCAAGTGAAATAAAATTGAAATAAAAGAACATAAACATAAAGAACAGTAAAGCAAGTACAAAAATCATGTGTAAAACCATAATACTTCCTCTAATAACATCCATAATACAAAGTGTCTTTGATTATTATATCAAGGCACAAAATAACTAAATTTTAAAGAAATAACAAAATGAATATCAATTTCAACAAGAAGTGGGCATGGAAATCACTATTGATAAACAAAGTGCAAAAATGACACCTCATTTATAAGTCTTACAAAACATAAAATAAAAATAAATCAAGAAACTAACTTCACTTCTACTATGAGAATAACTTAATTGCATGCAATGCAATCTTTGATTACAAAATCTCATCTACTAAAACTAAATCTAAAACCATGCAATCATCAATTAGACATATAATAAATATTATTACAAATTAAGTAATATATTTAGATATATCAAAGTTCACTTCACTTGCATGTAAAGAGATCTAAAAATAGCACAAAAAAGCTAAAAATAGAGGTAGCTGGAAAATAGCTATTTAGTAGTACCGATAGAATTTTTTAACATTGAAACAACTTGAAAAACCTAAAGAATTAATTTACCTTGGCTTCTTCTAACACCAACACAAAATCCAACTAAACAAGTTGAGTTTAAAGAATGACTTCAACCTAGAAAATCAATATCTCAATTTATTTTTTTTAAAGATGATTTTTTTTTTTTTCTAGATTATACATATTTTTCCACATATTACACTTTCTAAAAAAAAATCATGATTAACTACTAAAATTTCTCTTACACTTTACTATTTATTAGGATACTTAGTAATGAAGTTAAACTATTTAACAATTTTTCTATGCTAATATCATTTTCCTCTATCATAATCAATCATCATTACACTCTTTTTAATATCATATCCTACTCTTTAAAGTGGCTTTTATGCTTAATAGAAATAGGAAATATATAATTAAAATCTAAGGTAAGGTAGTTGGAAATATTTACTTAACTATGTTTGCTAATAAATTGTCATTAAATATACCATCATATAGCATGTCAAAGGATTGACAAATTTTAGAGTTGCTTTCAAAATAAATAAAGGAATTTAACTAATGTGTAATTTTGGTTATTACGCATGTTATTCATCTACATTTGATTGAAAAATAAACTATATATTGTGGAAGACATATCTATTTTGAATGAGTTATTGTGGAGACTATTTGTTTAGAAATTTTATCATTTAATGTTTTTTTAACTGTTGATTTAACAAACATAACCATGAGGTATTTTCCACTGCGTGTCAAATTGTGATATTGCTATCAGGATTCAACCATGTAGTTTTACGAGTCAAACTCATTGACCCATGTTTCATGAGTAGTGGTTTGCAAGAACCCATCTCTGATCATGATAGTGAATGGTCCACTTAGCACTCATTGCATCTAGGTGATGCTCACAGGGGTGAAGCACTGGGCCTTCCCAGGAGTTCACCCATCCCAGTATTACTCCAACTCAAGCGCACTTAACCACGAAGTTTTCCCCAAGGTTAAATCCACTTAGCTTGCAACCCCATTTGCCACTTGTGGTTAAGCACGCTTGAGTTGGAGTAGTGGCAAATGGGGTTGCAAGCTAAGTGGGTTTAACCTTGGGGAAAACTCTGTCTGTGATTAAGTGTGCTTGAGCTGGAGTAGTACTGCAATGAGTGTTAAGTGGACCATTCACTATCATGAGAGATGGGTTCTTGTGAACCACTACTCATGAAACATGGGTCATTGCGTTTGACTCATAAAACTACACGGTTGAATCATGATAGCAATATCACAAACATAACCATATTAAACAAGTGTGCTTTCAATAGTTTTGAGTATATTTTTATTTAGAGGTTGTGGGCCTAACAAACACTATGCATATTAAGTAGATTGTTATGTCATTTATTATATAAATGATTAAAGCAATGGCATAAGGGATGCGTGTATAAGCAAAATATATATATATTATTCTTCTTCTTCTTTGCATGGAGTAAATAAAGCAAGTTCATATTAGCTTGAGTTAGTAAAATAACATCTTATCATGATAATGTGAGACAAGGTCCATTCATAGGATTTGTATGGTGACAATTGTTAGGATAAGGTGACATTTACCTTGTAATTATATGTCATTTGTATGTCTCCACATTCATTGGAATGTGTTCTAAGGGACATGAGAGGAAAATATTAAATTTTGGCATGTTGTAATTATATTTTAAAGAGGGTTTAATTCTGGTGGAGGTTACACATCAAATATGGATAAGACATCTTTCATAAGTATCCAAACTAAAATATGAAAGTTCTTGGATGGGGTGCCCAAGATTGGAGAAGAAAAGGTGTTCATTGGTGTTCCATCGAGGAGCGAAAAGGTCTTTGGAGCATCCCGAAAGAAAGGAGTTGGATAGGCTATGGGTTAGGTTCCCATGTGGGATTCTTGAATTTCCAAATAATATTTGATTATGTCTTTTGGCTATCCAAGAAGAGGGGCATGCGTTTTTGCAGGTGGTTTTGTGCCTCTTGTTTTGGTTTACCATTTGTCATTTTACCTCCCATAATTTCTATAAAATTGCACCTGCATGGGATGGCAGTTTCAAATTGAGTTCTTGCACATAACAGGGTGTTGTTAGGTTCAAAGATCAATAGTGAAGTGCATTATTGTGTACTCTCATTCAAAGAATAATAATATACTTTCCCTCTTTTCTCGTGTGGCATTTTTTCTTGAAAGGGTTTCTCCATATAAATCTGGTGTCACATTTTGTTCGTTGATTTTTATATTGTGATGTATGTTGCAATCACATCTTTATTTCTAGCATAAGTTCATATTGTAGCTTTCATTCACCTTATTTTCAACAACAATTAGAGTTTTTTATTTAGTGATATGTGAGTTTGTTTTTTATTATGTGATTTGATTCATTTATAGTCTAAAGTTCATGTGATTGTTGATACTATAATGATTATATTGGAGTAATATAGTAGTGTAATAATTATTACTAGGTATGCAAATATATGAATTTGTATTGGTTGTTTTAATATTCATGCTTTCTAATGGTACTATGACCTATTCCTATAATTTTTAGTATCATTGTTATTTTATATAATATTATCTATCATTGTTTATAGTTGTGTTGTTGTTTTCTATAGCTAATTTTTTTGTTATAGTTCGCATAGCTAGTTTTATGTCTACTATCTCCTACAACACAAAATTTACTATTTTCTTATAGAAGAATTTATTTTCTATCTATAGCTAGCATTACCCTTATCCATCTTTCCTTTCTAGTATAGCTACAAACATACCAAACTTAACCTAACTACCTACAACCCTTACTATATTTTTCACAAGCTTAGGTGCCTAGATTGACATAAGACTAAAGTGAACTTTAGTATTTTAAACACATTGGTTGAACTTAAAAATAAAGTTTATTTCATAAATTTGTATTATACATCACTTAGTTTTATCCAATCACTTACATGATATACTAATCATAAATTCATAAACAAATTTCTCTATTTTTGAGAATTTATCATTTTGTTTAATGGAAGTAGATAAATATTTATTAAGAATCCTCAATAGAAAATAATACTACTCTTTCCATGTAAAAACCATTGCCTTCTAATTTTTATTCAAGTTTAGGGCATTAACTTTTTTGAGTCTTCTACCAAAATCTCCTCATAAAAAGGAATCATGTTCATCATACACTTCTCTATATCTAGAATTATTTGGATCACTTTTGTTGCCTTTGTTATTGATTTATTAAAAAATTACAAAATCTTTGTACCTTGCCAATAAATAACCTCCAATAAATTTTCTAATTATTTTATATAAAACTAGCTAATCTAGCCACTTTCATCTTTAGTGGAATCTAAAATATGAGGTCTAAATACTATAGGTTCTAGAAATGGTTATAAATTTTGTGTTTGAAACCCTCAAATTTGTTTGATTTCAAGCTTCAAGGTTTCTTGTATTCTTATTTCAAGCTTCAAGGTTTCTTGCATTCTTTATATATTTTTTTTGATAGAACACTAATACATTGAGGGGGTAAATCAGTGTATGTTAATTTTATCAAATTAAACCAACAGATGAGAATTAAAAACACACATAAACCACATCACATAAGAAAACACCAAATATAAGTGGAAAACCCTAAAAGGGAAAAACCACAGTGAGAAATTTGCTTAACTCTACTGCTCAAATCCAACCTCACAATAAGAGCTTTTATAGATGTTTTGTAAGCACCAACTTACAAGTACATTGACACCTAAGACAATGTTTTGAGGCACCAACCTTTAGGTACACTATACACCTAATTGAGCACCAACCCAATTTTTTGGGGCACCAACCCTTGAATCCTTAAAAGTTCTTATATGTAGATATTAGTTCTTCTCTAACCTGAAATGCACCTTTTTCAATTTATATACTAAGTTCTCTTTCTATGCCTAGCGTTCTTATGAACACTATCTTCTCCTTTCTCTCAACTCACCTTGCAATCTATGTTCTCATTAACATAGTTTCTCTTTTACTCAATACTATATGCACACTTTATGTAGAAAACCCTCACACACTACCTATATGTAAATATGTTCAATTGAGTAACAATTTTTGCAATCGAATTCATTATGTATATGTATCCCCTATACACATTATAGAATTGTGTTCTCAACAACCACTAATTGAATCAACAAAACCAAAAGAATAATTATTTCCACGGTTACAACAAACCCTAAGTGCTTCATATCCCATTGAAATTGTTGCTTGAATGATTTTGCACCATTTTGTCAAAAAATGCAATTGAATCGGCTTCTCTGTAATTGCTCGTCAAATTTTAGCTTCAGAAATTAGTCATTTGCTCACTTTAAATATCAATCATTGATCTTACCTTTATTGTCATCTTAAGTGGACACATATCATTGTGCACCATTGATTTGAATTTTCCTTTACATGTTGGTCCATCGAATAGTCTTCATCCAATAAGAACTTGCAATGACATTAACTTTGCCATCTTGAACATGGTCAACCATTCTTCATCTTCGTATTTACCACTTACATCTAAAGCTTGCCACTTTTTGACATTGTGTAAACTCGCGAAGTTACCATTCTATGATCTCCATGATCTTGCAAAGATGTGTAGACCTAACACATGGTGTGATTTTTCATTTTCACACTAGCAGAGACCCTTTACTTTTCTTCCTTGTGAGCATGCACTAATTGTTGATCTTGTAGGATCAACATGCACCGTTGGATCAACATTGAAGTTCTTGCACTTTAGTCTCCTTTGCAGGTCATAAGATGAAATACCACCTAAGTCGATAACCACTAGAAGATGGATCCGATAATATGACGACGATGATGGCTTAAGTTGTCACTTAAGTGACTTCTCACCAAGGATAGTAGGTCAACATCAAAATATAACATCTAAGGAAATACACCTACCATAGGGTTTTATTCGATCTCTCTTGGTGTTCAACGATACTTGGGAGATTGAATCCTTCATCTTTGAGCACCTCAAAGAGGTTTTTACCCTCAGATACATCCTTTAATTTTACTTTTTTGTGATCCAATAATGTCATGTGCATTGTGGTTTTCACTAGGGGATCTCTTTTTCATTTTTTATATTTTTACTTTTACAAATGAAGGACCCAATCTCTTCACTAAGTTCTGTGTCAAAGCCCATCTTATGATCTTTGGGTGGCATCCCATCTCTTAGTCCCAAAAACTCAACAATAGCTTCATCATTTTGGAATATCTAAAACTAGTGCTTCTTGTTGGTCCAAGCCAATCAATTGAGGATAAACAAGTTGAAGTTCATGTTTTTGGAATGCTTGGTCAAAGGAAAGGGTCGTGATGGTATTTATGAAAGCATTCTCAAATAGGTCATTAATGTACATGAACGAGTCTTCGATGGAATCATCATCATCAAATGTCTTAACCACTGGAGAAGATGGACCTTCCCCACAAGACATATTTATAGTGTTAATAGTAACATTATCCAACGAACCATATCCTAGTCCTTGATATTTCTTTCACTTTTCCAAGATAATGGGTCATCTTATACCTTGCTCGTGTATTCCAAGGCCACCTTGTCCTATGAATCCGATGATGAGCTAGAAACCTTTATTGTTGTCATCAAAAGAGATGGGTTGTGGTTATTCTTCTTCTTCCTTGTATAACCAAGTAGAGACATCTTCTCCATCTATGACTTCCTTGTTAAACTCTCCCCATTTAGAGAAGACTGTAGGTTTGAATTTGATAGTCGTATGAAATTTGTCAATTTCTTGTGGCTTTCCATATGTTCTTGGAGATAGCAGATGTTTTCCAATGCAAAAGGATTGTTTGAGGTGATATTCCCTGCAACCGTTGTCTAGTGCTTCGACCTTTGGTTCAAGTTTGAGTGGATTTGAGGTAGATGATGAGGCTAGGGATGATGGGTAAATATAGAAAAATGTGTGTGAAGATATGTCATTGCTAGGAACTTGAAAGATCTTTTGGTATTTTTCTTCTAAGTTCTTACAATAGTGGAAAGGTTTTGGATCACCATAAATGGTAACTTCTTTGTCGTTATAAGGAAATTTCAAGCATTGGTAATAGGTCAAAGGGACAACTTTCATTGCATGAATCTAGGGACATCCCAAGAGAAGGTTATATGGTAACTCAAGGTCTAAGACTTGACAAGTTGTTTTTTCTATTGTTGGTCCTACTTGAATGGGAAGTCTAATGGTATCTTTTGAATCTCTCTCGTTATCATCATACACCTTGATGGTTATACTTTTCTACTTTTCATTATCCTCATCAAAATATCCTAGCTATTTTATAAGTTTCAAGATACAAATGTTAAAGCTCATGCCACCATCTATCAATACTCTCTTGATTTTATGTTTATAGATGTAAACTTCTAGATATAGAGCTTGTTTTTGGAATTTATGAATGAGAATATCTCTTTTGGTGAATACAAGATGATGGGTAGAACCAATTTGTCCTACCATGGCTTGAAACTATTTAGTGTTAATCTCGATAGGTACAAAAGACTCTAAGAGGGCTTTATCCAAAACTTCTTTATGAGCGAGGGATATTTTGCGAAGTTTGAGAATGGAGATTTGTGTTGGAGTCTTTTTTAAATGGTTAATAAGGTTATACTTATCTTTTGGAGGTTTAAATAAAGCTTTGGATTATGGTGGGGTTCCTTGGATTATAACATTTCCTCGTTATGTAGTAACACCGCACTCAGGATTTTTACCAACTATAGTTATGAATATGATGTGATGGTTTGCCTCATGAGTAGCACCCAATACATTATTGTAATGTCATAAAATTGGACCCCTTGCAATTTCGCATGCATTCTTGTATCTTCTTTAGTGTCCACTCCCTTAGCATTTTTGTAGGCTCGTTTTAGCCCCTGCATCAGCCTTTTCCCTTCTCAGGATGCTCAAGATCCCTTTTCAGTAGATACCCTTACACATCAACTTTGTGTTAAACCTTGTGCTTTTCTCGTTCGTGTCATTTTGTAGCATGGTGTGTCTAGACACTAGCACGTCGCGCAGACGTCTGCACACTACACTAGCCTCTTGTGATGTTTCAACATTCAAACGATTGTTTATGAGCATGTTTGCCACTTGTCACTTACCTTTGTTGATGGTATCAGCTCGGGATGCCTTGTAACCACTTGGGAAGCTTCTTTTCCTTCCTCTCCTCCCTTTAAATGCTATGTTTCCAATTCATTTGGGCTTCTAGCTTCTATTTGGCTTCTTGGCTTCTCTCCTTTCCCTCTTTACCCTCTTGCTTGCACATATATCTTACTTGTTATAGCAGCTTCAAGCACTCTCAAGCTTTTACAACTCTTACAGTGCTCTTTGTAGCTCTCTTGGCTCTTGCAACCATCTCTTTCGTCCTTGCTCTCTTTGGCTTCCTTAAGCCTTGCAGGTGATATCTCCCTTACCTTGTGCTTGCGAGCATCCTGGGATTTTTCACATCTCTGTGATACGTGTTCTCCTCCTTGAGCGAGGATTTCTTTTATCACTCTTGCATTCATTTCATTCCTATTATCTCTATCTATCTATTTGGTTGTTTGTGGAGGTGAGAACACCAAAATGGGGGTTTGACTGAGGCAAACCCCTATACAACTCCAACATTTTCTCTTGATCTTACATACGTAGGTATTGAATATATCTACTAGATGGAGGCTTTATTACTTGGGTTTTTGTGAGAGTTTTCTATCTCTTATCCTCTTTAACTTTATCATTTGTACTTTACTTCATTTCAATTATGTTACATTATGTTACCTTCTCGTATTTTATAAGTTCTTAGCAATCTGATTGTTAATAGTCACTTTGTTGTTTTCTATGATGAACTCGGTTTCTGGTTCATACAAGATGCCAACATGCCTCTGGGACTCCAGTGTGTTGCGCTATCATCCTTATTTCGCGTTGTCATCCCTTGGCTGAGAGCTCGTTAGTCAGTCCAAAAAACCTCTGTGATTTACTCTTTTTTATTCTAGAACTCTCGCTATGTTCCTTGAGGTAGTTTAGGGTAGTTCACCCCTTGGTATTCTCTTGAGAATAAAGAGACTCATGAGTAGTGAATCCCCTTTCTCTACATTTTGGTGAACTCGACATGAAACAAGAAACTAGGAATTTATTTACCCCAACTTGGTGGGGTCATGACTTTTGACTTGGTGCTCAGAATTCAAAACTGTTTACACCGTTGGAAAGGTCTCCAAGAGGACTAATTCAATCCCAAAAATACAATGCCTTTGGAAATTAAATTTTAGGGATCGATGCAAGTTTCAACCCCAAATTCCGCTTCAAAGACCTCTGAAAATGCAAATTACTAAAACCTAGAAAATACCAAAAAAATCAAAAAATCAGAATTTTGGTTTTTCTCAGTTGTCACCCCTAGATTGCTCTGGATTGGCTGACGTGTCTATATCTCTATTTTAAAATGTATTTTCTATATTTCTTCCTTCTATCTCTTTCCAGCTTTGTTAAGAAGCTTCAAGAAGTTCTCTTACAAGCATGTGAAAGTGAGTTCTTGTCTCCTTTTTTATTATTCCTTGTTGATCCCTCTCCTGAAATTTCTTCTAAGGATATTTTGGCGCAAGAGGATGAAATCATTGATACTTTTCTTAACACTACTCTACCCTTTCTTCATTCCAATGCACTCTCTTCTAGAGATGATGCATTTGTGAATGATGAATCTACCCTTTATCCTGATTCATTCTCTTCTAGAGACATTGCATTTGTGAATGATGAGTCCCATCTTTGTTCCAATACACCCTTCTTTAGAGATGATGCATTAGAAAATTATGAATCTCCTTCCACATTTGATCCTCCCTGGATCATTGTTGAGAATATTTCTTTGAATAATTATTCCACTAGTTGTGATAAATTTGTAAATGTAATCTATGTCTCTATTGCCCCTCAAAGGCCTAAGAGACCAGTCATTTATCTGACTCCAGCTAGTCCTTCTCCTAAAAGGATTTTTTCTATTGATAGTGTCTCATTTGATAGTGATTCTCTTGATGTTTTTATGCCTCCCTCTTACAGAGTGGTAACCCATACTTATAAGAATAGAATGAATAAACAACCAAGCCTTCTTCAAGCTCCTAAACCTACAACTAAAGCACCTAGTGATTATGATCTTGTCGAGAAACTTCAAGTTACTCTAACCAAGATCTCACTATCGGACTTGCTTCAGTCTACTCTATTTTACCAAGGTATGCTTCAGGAATCCTTGCAAAAGATCCTCTTGCCTGTCGTTGCTACGCTAACAGATGTTAATGCATTGATGGCTCATATTCATGCAGATTCACAGAATATCACGTTCTATCCACAAGAACTTCCATCACCGGATGGGTAGAAACAAGCAGATCCTTTAATGATTATAGTTAATATTAATACTATCAACATTAGACGTACTCTCATTGATGTTGGTTCAACACTCAATTTATGTAGCATTAATCTATTGCCTAAAATTAATGTTGATTCATCTTCTCTTAATGCTTCTATTTTCATTTGTGGGTTCGATAATGTCGGTCGACAAGCCCTAGGCATGATAGTCTTGCCTTTGAGGTTGGGACCCATTACTATACCTACCCTTGTATATGTTACGTTAGAAAAATTACCATATAACCTTCTTCTTGGTAGACTGTGGATTCATGCTATGGGTGCAGTTCCATCTACCTTGCATAAATATATTAAGTTCATTTGTAATAATCGAGTAGTCACAGTCAAGGATGACCTTGATGCTATGCACCTATGTGAGATGGCAGCCATCGGTCAGGCTTTGGTTGTGCCTACTCTTATCCCTTTAGTGTCTTCTCATGTGTTGACATCTACTCCAGTAGTGCCTGTTATAAAGGATTCTCTTGATAGAGATGTCCCTGAAGAAGGTCATTCTAAAGCAAGGAATCCTAAGTCTACTCCTTCTTCTCAAAAGAATGCATGTCTTGGTGATGATTGGGGTTCTTTAGACTTTATAGAATCCTTCATTGGAGAATATAAAGTTGACCCAATCAACTCAATCCTTTTGATAACATCATTCACACCCATTATCAAAGATGATTATTCTTCTACATTGTGGGGTAATGTGAACAATAGTTGTAATGTCCGTAATACCGATCATCCTCCTTCTGAGGAAGATGATCGCACTTTTATTAAAGAGGCTAATGTTGGCAGTCCTATCAAGAAGGATGATGGTGATCCCACAGAAGAGTGTGATCCCCATTGTTGGAACAATGCTCTCTATGAAGATCCTCCTCCTTCTCAAGATTTGCAAACACGTTATGGCCTTGGCTTTAAGATTGTCTCTAAATATCACTATGGGCGTAAAGGTTGTGGGTGTAATGAACAAGGCATTCAGGTCCCTATAGAATGTGCACCTCGTAAGTGTAATTTGGGGCTTGGTTGCTTGAATGAACAATCTAAACTGAAACCACGGTTAAATGGCAATGTGATTTTTTCTCATCCACGTTCTCTCAGATTGATTCATCTGCCATTATCTGTTGTCTTTGTTCCTTCTTCTTATGAGTAGTAAAAATTTTCTCCACAAGAGAAAGGGTTGCTTCATGCTCCTCATTCTTCATCTAAGCAAGAGCACATTTTGTTGAGGCTTCTAAAAGCCCGCTTGATTACTCTTCCATGTAAGAAATTTCATAAGCATGATAAAGAAAATCATTCTTTCTGTGCATACCATCAAGTGCTTGGCCATTCCACTAGTGAATGTAAGACCTTGAAGGATAAAATACAACTTTATGATTCTGATACCATCACTCATCTATTTGATGATGCACCTACTTCTTCTTTGCATGAAAAGTGATACTGAGGTCTACCTCTATCCTGTATGTCCTAAGTATCTTGCATGGTTCTCCTCCCTTGTATGTTGGGGGCAGTGATAACTTGTTCTAGAGATGTGCATCATTCTTAAGGACCCCATCTGTTCTCTATGTCTTTCAAATGAAGCATCCCTTGAGTGCACCACCTTTTCTTTTGAAGGGTTCCCAAGGGACCCCCTTTGAAAGCTTTTCTCTCAAATGAATTCTATGGCGTCTAGCTTGGGGGAAACCTAACTAGACCTATCTTATATCTTTGTGTCTAGCTTGGGGGCAGCCTAACTCCATCGATCTTTTTTGTGAGGACCAATCTAACTCTACGGAGTCCCCTACATCGGGCTTCCCTTAGGAGAGAGTACCTGGGGGTGCCTTCTTGGAAAGTTTGAGGAATTGTAAAGCGCTTTTCATCCTACAGGATCTCTTTGTTCAACTCTATAGGAGAGAGTACCTACAGAGCCTTTTGTTCACCTTTCGTAGGTTTGCAGATCTATGACACATTTGTTCAACTCTCCTTAGGTCCAAGGACCTATGGAGCCATCTCTCTTGGAATTTTCATTTTTTCTAGCTTATCCATCTCTCTCCTAAATTCTCTTTCTTCTCAATTATGTATAGCGGATCAAAGATTTGCATCTTCTTTAGCCTAAGTATATGCTCTTTCTCTCTTTGATATTGGTTGCTTCCCTAACTTTTGGGTGCATTCTTCTCTTGAAGCAATCAATCCTTACATTCTTCTATTTGTTTTAGAATTCCTCTATGTGTTATTTCTTAATTTGGGGACGGCGCATAGTACTCAGACAACCTTCTACATCGAGGTCTCTTTTACTTTGCTGACTTAAATACTTTAGTCTGTTGTGTGCCTGTGTGCCTGTGTTTTATATATTCTAACCCCGTGATGTAATGGATTTTTATGTCTAACATTGTTGTCTTGTGTAGGTCTTTCTTGTCTAATGCATTTGTTTTTTAGGTCTTCAGCCTAGGAGCACGCTTTCTTGGTTCAAAGATTTTTCTGCTTCCTCTATAGTATCCTTTTGGCATCATGATGTTATTTATGTTTAGTAGATTTCCTTTAGCGTGCATATTAGTGTAGATTCATATGTCCGCTAAAGTGGGGGAAAAATGTGATGTCATAAAATTGCACCCCTTGTAATTTCGCATGCATTCTTGTATCTGCTTTAGTGTCCACTTCCTTAGCATTTTTGTAGGTTCATTTTAGCTCTTGCATCAACCTTTTCCCTTCTTAGGATGCTCAAGATGTAAGGAAATCAATGGAGCACATCTCATAGAAACTACAAACAGTAGTGCCTTCGGTAACTTTAATTTCAATTAGGTTGCCTCAAAGACACGTACTACTATGTCCTAAAGCATAAATGAACATAGTTTATTTCCCACATTAATCCTTCTGAGAAAAACATATGTAAATTCAACAGCATGCATTAACAGATTCTCTAACATAACCAATACAGACATGAAAGATGAGACAAAAACAGAACACAAAGATTTACATGGGGAAAACCGTTTCGGGTGAAAAACCCCACTCTCCAAAGTTTGAGCCATTGTATTATTCAGCAACAGAAAGTTACAATACAGTTTCAGGCACATAGCCTTTTCAGAGATTACATCTTGTTCATTCTACATACAACTGGTAGCAAACTATCCCTGAGAGATCAGAAGAGATTCCAGCATCATGGCCTTGGCCTTTCGGCCAGCCACTTGGTTCTCTCTTTATCGCTCTCTCTCTAGCTCTCGGCTCTTCATCTCCTTGGCTTATCAACTCACATTTCAGAACGTCCAATGCATACGTTTATACATTCGTTCTCCTCTTCCAGCCTCTGTGAATCGATCTGTTTCCAACTGTCGGATCACAACTGTCGAATCATCCAGCTTAGCATCGTAGATGTTTCCACTTGCATAGAAGATAATACGTCCAAGTCACACCACGTAGGACAGTCATCCAAATGGTCAAGGGCGCTCAACTTGTGTTGTCATGTCGATGAGACACTAACCATTTCTCCTCGATGCCAACACCACCAGCATTCGATATCACCAAGAGTCATCCCTATCAGCAAGAGGTTACATCGAGTCCAGAGAGCTATCGCTAAGACTTCGCCATGTCGCCAAGACCTCACACCGAAGATCACAAGGTATTCTGAAGAGTTCATCAGTCGGCAAGACTATCGCTCTTCGCCCAGACATTACACCGAAGTCTTCAAGTCACATCGACCTCAACATTCTCATCGGTGAGACAATCGCCATTCGATGTGACTTCATACCGATGTTCAAAGGTCATTCTGAAGTGTAGTCGGCAAGACTAACGTCTATCACCAAGACATCATACCGAGCCTTCAAGTCATACCAAACACTGAGCAGTCGCCAAGAGTCATACCGACATCAGGATTCCCATCGGTAGGACAATCGAGTTCGCCAAGAGTTCACACCGAGCCTCTCAAGTCATACCAAGCACCAAACAGTCAGCAAGACTTATCGCTTTCGCTAAGACATTATACCGACATCAGGATTCCCATCGGCAAGACAATCACTCTTCGCCAAGACATCATACCGATGCCTTCAAGTTACCCCGAAGTCTTATGTCGGCCAAACATTCTTCTCTCACCAAGACCTCTCACCGAGTCTTCATGTTGTTCTGAAGCATCCACCAGTCGACGAGACTCATGGCTTTCGCCAGGACTTCATACCGAGGTCCTAAGTCATACCGAGCACCCCAATCACCAGTCGGAAAGACTTTTGTCTTTCGCCAAGACCTTACACCAAGCGAACATGTCATACCAAGTCGGCAAGACATTTGACTTTCGCCAAGACATCTCAGCGAACACAACATGTCATCCCAAAGACTATCGGCGAGACTCTCCAAGTCGCCAAGACTTCATACCGATTGTCTTGAGCTACTCCGATGACTTCAGTTGTATCCCCATCGGCGTGACCTTCCTTCATCGCTGAGACTTCTTCCCGAGACCTTGTGTTACCCCGATGACCATATGCTATCAGTGAGACATTCCTCATCGATATGAGTCATACCGAACATCCAAGACTCTCCCTAACACCCAATAAGAACATTCTGTCAGCTAGAGGTCTCCACTCGACAAAAGGTCACAACGAATACATCTAGGTCACAGCGATAGACTTCATTTGGCAAGACATCAGCTATGTCTCAGCGACATGAGCAAAACACAAGGTTATTAAACTGTCAATTGGCCAGACAATAGGAATGTCAAAGCGACCATGCTTTCTCAGAGGTTTCAGCCTGTGAGATTGAGGCAATAATTCCAACACAAGATCCCTTTTCAGTAGCTACCCTTGCGCATCAACTTTGCGTTAAACCTTGTGCTTTTCCCATTTGTGTCATTTTGTAGTGTGGTGTGTTTGGACACTAGCGCGTCGTGCTAGCATCCTATAACATTTTAACATTCAAACGATCATTTCCAAGCATGTTTGCCACTTGTCACTTACCTTTGTTGGTGGTAATGGCTCGGGACGCCTTGTAACCACTTGGGAAGCTTCGTTTCCTTCCTCTCCTCCCTTTAAATGCTATGTTTCCAATTCATTTGGGCTTCTAGCTTCTTGGATTCTCTCCTTTCCCTCTTTAGCCTCTTGCTTGCACACATCTCTTACTTGTTACAGGAGCTTCAAGCACTCTCAAGCTCTTACAGCTCTTACAACGCTCTTTGCAGCTCTCTTGGCTCTCACAGTCTTCTCTTTTGTCCTTGCTCTTGTTAGATTCCTTAAGCCTTGTAGTTGATATCTCCCTTACCTTGTGCTTGTGAGCATCTTGGGATTTTTCACATCTCTATGATATGATTTCTTCGCCTTGAGCGGGGATTGCTTTTATTACTCTTGCATTCATTTCATTAATATTATCTCTATCTATTTATTTGGATGTCCATGGAGGTGGGAACACCAAAATAGGGGTTTGACTGAGGCAAACCCCTATATAGCCCCAACATTTTCTCTTGATCTTACATATGCAGGTATTGAAGATATCTACTAGTTGGAGGCTTCATTACTTGGGTTGTTGCAAGTGCCTTCTATCTCTTATCCTCTTTAAATTTATCATTTGTACTTTACTTCATTTCAATTCTATTACATTATGTTACCTTCTTGCATTCTATAAGTTCTTAGCAATTCAATTGTTAGTAGTCACTTTGTTGTTTTCTGTGATAAACTTGGTTTTTGGTTTGTACGAGACACCAACACACCTATGGGACTCCAGAGCACCACGTTGTCATCCTTATTCCGTGTTGTTTTCCTTTGGCTGAGAGCCTATCGGTTTGTTCGAAAAACCTCTATGATTTACTCTTTCTAATTCTAGAACTCTCGCTCTATTCCTTGAGGTAGTTTAGGGAAGTTCGCCCCTTGGGATTCTCTTGAGAATAAAGAGACTCATGAGTAGCGAATCCCCCTTCTCTAAAATTATCATAGGAGTATGTGACTTTATTGTAATCCCATCCTTTTCCTTTATCATGGTCGAGGATTGGATCCTATAGATTCCCAGGTCATTGTTACCAGATGTTCTAGGATGATGCTCAATGTTAAAATCTCCCTTATCAATTAGATCTTGTATGATATTTTTGATTTTCATGCAATTTGAGGTTTTTGTCCTTTAGTTCTATGATATTCGCAATGGTCATTATCATTGTACCAAGAGGGCTTCAATTGTGGTTCTTCATAGTTTTGAAGTTTGGGTAGTTTGATAAGGTTTGTTTAGATCAATTTATGCAAGAATGTTTTTATCAATTCTCTCAAAGGAGTGTACTTTCATCTTGTTTGATTGAAGTTATTTTTGGTAGGTCTTGGTGGTCCCCTTAGAGGATTTGGATTTTGATTGGTCGGTTGATTACTTGGTGGATTGTTTGATTGATGTTTTGAAGGATTGTTTGATGGAGGTTGTATGTTTCATATAAAATTAGTATCCACTACTCCATCATTAGTAATATTTTTGTTCTTTGTCCATAGATGTGGTTTATCATTTGAGCCCTAATACTAATCTTTATTGTTGTATATCTTAATAAGTCCTTTTGCAATAAGGTCCTTTTCAATTTTTATGTATTTTTCAATGATGACATCAAATGTGTTAGGACATAGCACGATCAACTGAATTCCAAGTCAATGTTTAGATTTTATATAAAGATGTCAACAAGTTTTTTAGGAATGAGCCACTTGCACTTGCTTCCTTTCTATTGCTATTATTGCAAGAAAGAAGTAAAAGAATCACCTTGGTTTTGTTTTACCTTGTACAAATTGATTATGGTAATGTCTTGTTTTATGTTGTATGAGAAGTGATTAACAATTTTTTTTGTGAGTTCATTGATTTTTTTTTATTCTAGGAGCTAAATGAGAAAATTATTTTATAGCTTTCCCACCAAGGCTCCTTGGGAAAAGTATCATCAAGTATGTGTCATTATAGGCCACATCCATGCAAGACACACAAAATTCTTGTATGTGTTCAATAGGGTCAGCTCTTCCTTTATACTTGTCAAATTTAGGAATTTGAAAGTTTTTAAGGAAGGGGATCATGGAAATGCTTCAATCATATGGATAAGGGAAAATATCTTCCAATGAATGACTCTTCTTAGTTTTCCCAAGTTGTATGTCTGCTATTTTTTGGTTTAGATTTTGGATTTGTAATGCCAAGTCATCACCTTAAATGTTTTGAGGAGGATTAAGTAGATTATAGTTTTGATACCCAAGGAGGGATGATGGATTAATATAAGATGGGTTTTGACTTTGCACTAGACCTTGAGTGATGTTGGATGTGTTTGACCCTTGTGAGAGGTTGTATGTGTTAAGTCCTTGTGGAGGGTTGTGTTGGTGTTGAGGGGGAACAATTGGATTTTGAGGGATAATATGTTGTTGAGGGTTGATGTTTGGATGTTGAGGGATAATATGTTGTTGTTGAGGACTGATGTTTTGATGTTGAGGATTGATGTTTTGTGAGATAGTGTGTTGATGTTGTGGAGTTTGGGTGTATGGAATGTCATATTGATATTGACATGTATTTGGATCGAGGTTTTGAAAGTTCAAATTATGTTGTTGATATTGAGTTTTGTATGATGGGTTTTGGTCTCAGTTAAGAGATTGTTGTTGAATGTATTATTGTTGTGTGATGTCTCGAGGAGTGTTAAGTGAGGGGTTTGAATGTGTATTTTTTAATGAATGAGTTTTTGTTGAGGTGGATTAGTTTGTATGTATTAATAGTTAGGTTATTGTGGAGGTGGATTTGTTTATGTGTATTGATAGGTAGGTTGTTGTTGAGGTGGATTTTAGGGCATAGATTGTTATTGTGGTAGATTGGTTTGTTTGTATTAATAGGTAGGTTTTTGTTGAGGTGGATTTTGAGGTGTATTGTTTGGATTAAGAATGGTGTAGATGGGTGAAGTTGTGTGTGGTGGTTGTGATGGGATACTAGCATGTAGTGATGGACTTGGTGTGAAGTTTGATTCTCTAGGAGGAAGGTTTGACATGTTTTTCATATTGGGTTTTGAACCTTGTTGAAGTGTGTTTTGTGACAAAGAGGTTTCATATAGGTTCCTTGATACATTTTTTCTCCATGTTATAGTTGAAACATTATGAGTTGGATGTGGTGTGGTAAAAGGAATGTTGTGGTAGATTTTTTGATGGCAAGACATTATGATTTGGTTGGTTTTGATATGTTGCAACTGTTTGCTCCATTTGATGTTGGTTTTGATACACTAGATTGACAAATTATTTTGCATAAGGTGGATCATTTGTTGGTGTCATTGGTTATGTAAGGAAAGTTGGAATTTTTGGTTGTCTTATAGGTTTAAAGATTTGTTGGACTAATGTGTCTTCAACTAGATGGGTAAGGGTTGGATATTTAAGAACTTCAACATTAAATTCAGCTTGTAGCTTAGCACCACATTGTGCAAGTTTAAGAAAATAAGTGTTTAGATCATATCAATTGCTTTTTGCATTGTGGGATCTTGAGTCATTTCTAAAAGATTGTATTTGGTAAATTCCTCATCGACTATCTCTTCTACATGTCCATCTTGTTCTTGGGGAGGTTGGTTTTGTTGTTGTTGTGGGGTAGTATACCCAGGAGGAACAAAGTTAGGGGGAATTCCCCATAGTATTTTGGTTGTGGTTTCAACATTCATGGTGTTGGTGACACTAGAGCTACTAGGATTTGCCTCCATGTTTTTCTTGTGTTGTGATCTAGTGATAGGAATAAAATCATAATTGACCAAGTAGAGGATGAAAGATTTGAGATGATAGGGGTGTGATATGATATGGTTTGTATTTCAAAATGGATTCAAAGTATACGTTGCTAAGCCTTTCAAACAAAAAGGATGATGAAATTTGGTTGATTGGATTGGGTGCTTAACCTTTTGAATAAAAAGGATGATGTTTGAGTTGATTGGATTATGCTATATCTCAAGACATTGATAAAAGGTTGGATGTCGCCTTCACTTAGACTATACTAATGAGTACAAGTAAAGGGGGATGATGGTGATTTGTAAACCTAGAGGGGAGATAGTTCCACTAAGTTAAAAAACTCACAAGATAAGGTTAGATGTTGACAAGAGGTCCTAATAAAGTGGTGGGTTGATTAATGGGTTGATGTCCAAAGATTGGTTTGATGTTTGAAAAAGGATGTTAAGGATGGTTTGACAAGACTGATGTTGTTTAAGTATGTTGATTGGTTGATATTTTTTCCAAAATGATAACGTTTCCTAGTGTAAGTTTGTTAGCTTAATTGATCAAATAACAATGAAATCAAAGAAATTAGGATCTTAAAACATCAAATCAAATAACCTACAAGATAATGATCAATCAAAGGCATACTCTCAATGAAATTCAATTACACAATACTAGAAAGACTCAATTCAAAATAATTAAATACAATTCAAAGGAATTGAACCTAAACTAATATGCAAACCTCTCAATCCCATTGTGGATTGATGCATAATTATGATATGGATGTGGATTGCTTAGTTTTATGCATTATCCATTGTGCAAAATCTTGATTGAAGATGCTTGATGAGGGTTGATTCACAAGAAATGCTCTAGAATGGTCAAGATTTGAGTATAAAATCCAGAGAGTGACTTTTCTATGTAGGTTGTGAATAAATTGATATGAGAATAGGCTTGGTATTTTTATATTCTTGATATACTGATCAGTGGTCAGGATTAATTAGAGGATCAAGTGATGAGAGATGATTAAGGAGGTGAGTGTGGATCAAGGATTGATCAAGTGGTTGATAATCCATGAGGCATGTATTAGGGATTAGATCAAGGGTTCATAATCCATGAGAGACTCAATAGCATCCCTTATTTTTAGGAATCATGTTGGAGATATTTTGAGTTGGAGGGAAGAATTTGAATTTGAAAAGGGAATATTTCATGGGGAATATTCTTTGTGCAAGTTGGAGGGTTGTAGGAAAATTAGCTAATTAAACAATTCATGAAAATCATTTAATTGTGCAAGTTGGAAAAATTAGGAACTTTAATTAAATAATTAGGAATTATTTAATCAAAGAGGATGAATGGCATTTAATTAAATAACATTGCATTGTTTAATCAAAAGGGGAGAAAATGATGAATTATGATGAATTAACCAAATAACCTTAATTATTTGATTAATAGGAGAATAAAGTGAATTTAACTAAAAAAATGGACATTATTTAATCAAATAGAGGAATTAGGTGAATTATGTGAGAAATGGTGTTAATAAGCGAAATCAAGG